>JASANE010030558.1:0-13852 GCA_030248225.1 Trileptium ribeirensis | reverse complement strand
TAAAATTCTAGTGTTGTGCTTAATTTATAGCATAAATATGCTTATTGCAAAATTTTAAATTTTAACAATGCTACCTTTATCAGTTTATCAAAAGTAACTGTACTTTGTAGTTAGCAATGTTATGCTTAAATTTTAAAAGTAGTATTGACAAAGCTTTTTCGTCTCAGTTACCTATGCTAACTTCAAAAACAGGAAAAATATAAATTTATTGTGATATATATAAATTATTATATACTCATTATATGTATTTATATGTATATCTACATAATTTGTTATACATATATTTATTATGTATCTATAAATATACTTGTACTTGCTGTATCAATATGTGCACATTCAGCATAGCAAATGCTAAACAAAAAGTTCCATTTTAGCATAGGGTATGCTAAAAAGTGCTGAATTTTAGGCATAATTTAAGGTTAAATTTCTATGCTGAATTTACCTTATTTAGCATTATTACAAAAATAAGTTGCTTAATATATATAAAATAGCTTAATATATTAAAATAAGTAGCAGTTTCTGAGGGGGGTCGGTCGGACCCCCAGTTTCTGGGGGAGGGTAGGCCGAGCCCCCCAATTTTTGGGTGGTATTATGTGAAGCGATATTTCTATAATTTAAACCAGTTATTAGGTATTAATGAATCAGTTATTTCATAATTACGATTTCACATAATACCCCCCAAAAATTGGGGGTCCGACCTACCCCCCCCCAGAAACTGGGGGGTCAGGGCATCTCGACCCTTCGCAGAAACTGGGGGGGGGTCAGGCCGAAAACGCCCGTGACATCAAACACGGGTTTATATGTGAGTGCAGGGAAGTGTCATACTTTTCCCTAATGCACTCTTGTACATACTAACTTTGCACGCAGTGACACAACAAACATTAACGAGCAAGGAGTAAATACCGATTGCTCCCTGCTAGGGCTGCCTCGATTGAAAAAGAAATTGCGGAAAGATACGATCCTCCGCAAATATGTATAAAAAAGTGTAGCGGCAAAACCTACAAATGTCTTTGTATCTTCTCAATATGTAATTTTTTGTTAGAAGATTTGTAATTGTAGCAGTCAAGTTCAGCTCAACATGATGTTTATAGGCACTATAAATTTTGTGGTTTCTTTTTGGTGAGATCAATTATCTTAACACGATTACATTTTGCCATTAATGTTGCCTTACCAATCAAAGGGTTATCGCACACACGTTTGCTCGCAAAGCAGACTACAACTGCCGAATTTTCAGAGCACTGGATTCAGTACTACTCCAGTAGAGCCGTGTTATGCGTCATTCAATAATTGTATTGCGCAATATGGTAAAATGGCGAAAACGTCTTCACCTGTGGGCTGAAGCGACTGATGGCGCCTTTACTTGCCTTGATATATTTACAATATTCTACAAATTTTTACCAATTACACCGAAGTGCGATACCTAGTTTACAGACCATCCGATATCATTTAAATATTTATAATATAAATCTAAATGATGTTAAATATCGCAAGTGGCAACAAACAGTAGTGCTGCAGTAAAATAGAAGCACAATTTTAGACGGAAAACGGTAATTTCTTTTAGATTATAGCCAATGGTTGTGCCCAGACTCGCCTTTGCCGACAGAAATTTTTGTGGACAAAAAACAACGAAACAGAGGCTCAGCGTCACGATCGCCGAAAGCGAAGAAACGCGGCTCGGCATTGCAAAAAGTTGCCAGCTGTGCTCTTGAGAAAAAGTTCGTAATTTTTTTGTATTACTATAAGAAATAAAAAACGCTATAAACGGTCTGTAGCGCCGTCACACAAAGTTAAAGCTTTGTAAGACGAAACAACACACGATAGAAAGCTGTTTGAAACTATCTTCAGTGTTTTAGCCGCAGTCATGAAAACCTAACTTAGTTAGTTTTTTTTTCATTTTTTTTGGTTTGTATTTCGCATATATCCGCATATCCGCAATGAAATTTTCAGCCTATACCCGTTTTCCACGTGCTGCGTATGACTTCCACTTCAAGTACCACTTATAATCAGCTATCCCATTTAATTTCGCTGGTACTGGCCTCAGCCATGAAATTTTTGTGATTTGTGACATCCTATAGCGCTTATTCTAGCCCTGCGATGCGATTAATTTAATAAAATTATAATTTAATGCTTTTAATAAACATTCAAGAAACTTTCCTGCCTTTTTCTGTATTTCAGTGAAATTAAGATTTATCTAGATTTCGTTAAAGTTTACGAGTTTATATGCATCATAGCAATATATAAATTTTCCGCAGCACGAAAGCTACGGAGTTTCACTCGATATATATTGACGGATGTGATTTTGAAAAGTAACATTCAAATGAATGTTTTTTCATATTCAGTAAATGCCTTTTTCATAAAAATCTGATACCAAAAACCAGTTTACTTCTCAGAAAAAAACTTGTCCGTTTTTAACTGCGTATTTAGGAACATGACCAACTGCAATGTGAATGTTTGTATTGTATACAACGTTTAGATTTTATAAACGCTCGACGAAGTATATATTGTCCACGAAAACCGTTAAGTTAACGTGAAGCATCTTTTCATGGAATTCTTAAATTTGGTGCCCATTAAACTTGGCGTTAAAATAGTATACCTATTAATCATAGGTGGCAATGCGGGTTACCTCTCTAAAGGCCGAACAATCATAGCCCATATTTATTCTCCACTGCTGACACCCTGAATCATGTATTCCCTCTCAAAAACTACAAAAATGTTAAGAGATCGAAGAAAATGAGGAGATTGGGGAAAATTAGATATACGTGGAATTGTTTTGGTTAGTTCCATGGCCTACCTTCCCAGAGGTGCGCATCTTCACCGGTCAAGAGAATATACCCCTTGCTCTAAGTCTACGGAACTTGGGCAAGAATCATATTGATCAAATGTCGAAACGGCATTGTCAATAGAATCTAAACACCAACAGCTTTATATTGTAAAGCCCTCTTAACGAATGAAATACGAACTGATCAAAATATTGTCCCATGTCTCCTTTAGGGGTTGTACGTTCTATGGTTAGCAAAAAAGTTAGAGCGAGCGGTAAGGCGATAGCAGCCTTCTCCCTCCCCCAACGTAGGCTTAGTCTAAGTCTTATGTAAGCTTTGAAGTTTAGGCTAAGGCTTAGTCTTATTTTATTTAGAATAATGTAGCATGCATTTCTTTTACGTCACTAAAGGTTAAACTTTCTTCAAAATGCTGCTATAGACCAAAAAAATTTGTAATGTGGAGTCCTTCATACTACGGAATAGAATGCAATTAGTTTTCTACTAGTAAGTGCAAACTACTGATTTAAAGATGCTGTATTATGCTACATGACGAAAAGATTCGCAACGCACAGAAACAGCAACAGAAAGAAGGTCCATCCACTGGACGCCGATCGAGATTCAAGTTCAGCAGCAACGTAAAACAACGTGGCTTGTGCACTTGTCTCATGGGAGAGTTAGGCCGGTAAGTATATAATCACTGATAAAAACGATTATAATAAAATCTCACTGAAATGATATAATTTCAGAAACGCAGAGATATATAGATTTCTTTTAAGATGCTAATGCAACTAATTTACATCGAAGACATCCACAAAATCAGTGGACACGCTGAAAAAGGCAGTTTTATCCCAAGTCCCTGATCGGATATCATCCTATTGCAGCAATTTGAACGTGCCTGAGCAGGTGCCAGCGACATTATATAAATTACAGTTTCCAGAAAAATGTCGTTAAAATATCGTTTTAAAGAACTGATTAGTTGGCTCAGCAAAATTATGGGTTTTGCATATTTGTAAACGATAGGAGTTAGCAACTTTACATATGTGAAATATGTGTGAAATAATCAAAATAGCAATAGAAAGCTGAATAGATGTCAGTAAAATTGTAGGTTTTGCATATTTGTAAATTATAGGAGTTAGCAACTTTAAATATGTGTGAAATAATTAAAATAGTAATAGAAAGCTGACTAGATGTCAGCAAAATTGTAGGTTTTGCACATTTGTAAACTATAGGAGTTAGCAACTTTACATATCCGAAATTTGTGTTAAATAATTAAAATAGTAATAGAAAGCTGACTAGACGTCAGCAAAATTATAGGTTTTGCATATTTATAAATTATAGGAGTTAGCAAGTTTACATATGTGAAATATGTGTGAAATAATTAAAATAGCAATAGAAAGCTGACTAGATGTCAGCAAAATTATAGGTTATGCATATTCGTAAATTATAGGAGTTAGCAACTTTACATATGTGAAATATGTGTGAAATAATTAAAATAGCAATAAAAAGCTGACTAGATGTCAGCAAAATTGTAGGTTTTGCATATTTGTAAATGATAGGAGCTAGCAACTTTACATATGTGAAATATGTGTGAAATAATCAAAATAGCAATAGAAAGCTGACTAGATGTAAGCAAAATTGTAGGATTTGCATATTTGTAAACGATAGGAGTTAGCAACTTTACATATGTGAAATATCTGTGAAATAATTAAAATAGCAATAAAAAGCTGACTAGATGTCAGCAAAATTGTAGGTTTTGCATATTTGTAAACGATAGGAGTTAGCAACTTTACATATGTGAAATAATAGTGTGAAATAATTAAAATCCTGGAAAGTTTTCTTTTGCTATAGAATGCTGCTTGTGTGATTTTGCAAATCCTAAATTTTAATTTGAATTAATGATTATTACAAATTTTATTACATAATATTATGCAAAGCGTCAGCAGGTGACAAAATCACAACTTTTTTAACACGAGTAAAATGTACGCGGTACTTCGCAGCTAACCACTGAATTGTATGGCTAACGCAATAACATAAGCGGTATTTTTCAATGTCCTTGGTTCCATTTTCTGCAAAATCACCAAATCTGCTTTGAAGTATACATTATTGAATAAGTACTTATATTTAGTACACAATTCCAGCTCTCGCTGGCTTCACAGAACTATAGCAATTTGCAGTGTGGTTACTTTTTGACCGAAGACTATCTTCAGCAGCCACAAACGGTGCTTCCGGGGTAACTATTCCAATATTTGCTTGTCTTTTTATTTTGGTAGTTTTTGGATCATGCATATCCCTCTACATACCACATAATGATTGAGCGATCAGACGGGATTGAACACAATGATGCCAAATTACATGGATTTTGTCAGTTACGGGCCCCTAAAATTAGCAGCAATCATTAACCTATTAATTACTTTAGTTTAATATTATGTAATTTACAGCAAAAACATATGAAAATATAGTCTTTGTTGTTGAGACAGCTGCACTTTTATTCCTGATTTTCGTTAAAAAATAACAAATGACAGGTCAGCGTTGGACACCATGCCGTTTCTGTTTACGACCCTGAGACAGGTTCAGCATGTGAAAACCTTTACTTTTCACAGCCTTTGCAAAAGATCGAACTTTAAAGCTAAGCTGCATGCAGCAGCGTAATCATCCCTGTTCGAGCGTACGATTTCAACGATGTATATAAAGTCATAGCTGAATTTTATTTAAAGGCACAAGATGTACCAGCTAAATTTGAGGTAGTTTTTACATAAATTTAATATCAGCTCAGGCCTAAACGATACATATGGATATGGGTCCAATTGAAAAAATTTCAAACGACACTAAATAATGCCTTTCAGCTGTCTTATGGTATTACAAATTAGAGATTTCATTTATCTGCAATTCTGTACAAGTGATATACAAAATCCTGAATCGAAGTGCCCAATCCATCAATATATTTAGCTAATAGTAAAGCGCGACTGAAAAATTGCTACAAGTGCCGTGTTCTGTTATAAAGCCAAAAATAAACGACAATGAAAAATCATATTAAACTGGAAGAAAATTAGACATTGGTGATACAAATGGTTGTATGTTTTTATAAAACGACCTTCTAGTTGCAATAGTAGTGTTTTCATGCAACACGATGCGCGTTTGACACAGCTACTAGGTTAGTTTTAGAAGGGACCTAAATTTTTTGACTGTATTTATGATACTTAAAATTTTAGTTGTACTCGTATTGCTTTTATGGTCCATAGATCTAATTCTAAATATGTTCTTTGTAATACAATTTGCTGATATTGAACTTGACTACTACTGTGCTGAGGCCATTGGGTTAGAAATGTCACTTAATTTATAAATATTCGCCATACTCGCCTAAGTGATACTGAGAAATTCAGTGGAATGCTATATCCAATTAACGACAACACGAAAATTGTTGAACAATCCATTACCTGTTTTTTGTGAGCAATAATTGGTCTAGAAGCATGCAGTACCAGTGTTAAATTTTGTGGCGTATCGATCGATTCAATGGAAAGTTAAAAGACAACACATTTGTGATTTTAAAGTATAGGGTTTGGCCGTGTAATTCTGCTATAAAGGGTGGCACCACTACTAAGGCGACAACTGCATACGCATCTCAACATAGGGCAGATGTACCGTATATATTTGTGTCAACCGTTGTCGCTTATTTATTTTGCAACCTTTCTATCTAATGGAGTAATACTGTCCAACGTAAGTTCGGACCAAATTGTACGGACCAGTCCTAGGTAAAGTGACAGCAACTAAACCGACAAGGTATTGGTGCAAAATATGTTGGTTTATATCATTACTACAAGCAAGCTGGTTTATTCCACGTACATTGAAAAATTTTAACATCTTATACGTAAGCCTACTTGAGATGCGTACACTGAGGTTGTTCATTTGTCAAAATCACGAAATGATTCACTTAGAACTTCTCGTTCACATTTTTGACATTTAGTACTCGCATGTTTGTGAACGCGAACATGGCATCTGCGATGTAGGATTGGAATTTGTGTTCGCGGACATTCGTCCATTTCGCACGATTGTCCGCTTTCATTAAATGACATTCTGAATCACACAGAAATCTTCACGGTCTATGTACATATTATAGAATACAAAAAAACGCAATAGGTAATCGCGTATTAACTTGTATGCGGTAAGCAAAATGCGATGCTAAATCGCAAAATAGCGCCCGGGTTGCTGCATCGGAAATCGTGTTCGCGTAGATAACGTGAAATCGTAATTTGTTCGCGTTAATCGCGTGTATGCTCGCGAACTGACTTGGCAAAAGAACAATCCACCTGAACGCACCTAAGCTAGACTCATGCAATATGTTTGCCCCTTGCTAGGTTATACATGGTAACATTTTAATTTGAGCTGATTTTGGGCAGAAATAAGGAATCTGTTCAACCCATCCTTGCAAACAAAAGGAAATAAAGGCAAATAATTGTCCTTGTATATGATATTCTATAATCGCATTGAATAACAAAAAAAATCAGGAAATTCCGACAATCAGTTCTCGAGGTGTTGCAGTGAACATTGCGTAATATTACTGTATTTTGCCGCCAGGCAACACGATAATCTATTTTATGATTAATCTGTTTAGTAATAATATGTGAAAAAAACTACATTTTGTTAAATTCTTGCTGTTTGGTAGTGAGGCTGCTGTGAGAAAATACCTGCAGTCGATAGCCATGTTTAAGATATATCCTTCTATGCTATAATGCCCATGTTATAATTTTTCGTAAACTTCAAAAAGAATCATAGTTTTTTGCGGAATTAATGTCTGCATACACCCAGGGTAAACACCCAACGGTACTAAATGTTTTTCACTAGTCCATCCCAGCGATCAAAACACCAACATATAGGCGCTCGAACATATACACAAACGTACTAAAGCAGCTTGGCAATATATTTATTTATGAAGGATAAGACTTGGATGCGTCGAAACGCACGTTTTGTAACGGGCCGAAATTAACTCTGTAACAGCATTCGACCGTGGGTGCGCACATCTTAAGGTAAATGATGCATTAAATGATACAAGACCAAACTGCCGACGGTACTTCGGAATACCAACAAACATAATTATTTATAGCGATACCAGTGTGTGTCAAAAAATCAAAGAGCAACGATCCAGTGGTCGCAAGAAACGCGAGGTTGAAACGTTTATGGACGCTTTAGAGGTTCTAATTAATGAAGATGCCGTCTCAATTGATGTGTTTGATTTGAAAGAATAATTGGTGTATAAACATGTGCGGATGAATTTTAATCAATACAAACAAACAGTTTACTCTTTATTTTAAACTTATTAATTAAATTTTATTCGAATCAACCACACCAAATCCATAAATATTAGATATACATATAGCTCCGTGTACATATAGCTTCTAATTTATGTAGTTAATTGATACATTAACGCGTGGATAAAACCACAATTAACTTTGAAAGATTGCTCATGTAAAGCTTTGATTTTTATTAATCGTTCCATAACTGAACTAATTTCTAAAATGTTTGACAAAATCACCAGCCAAGTATCGGGCCAGGGTGGTACGATTGAAAGCGACGTACGTAGACCACTGAGCTATCTTGATGCTGTTACTCCGTTCGTTATTAGCAAAACCAGGGAATAAAATGTTCCAACATACACTGCACGAAAAACTCAACTATTGAAACAGTTTACAACAGTGTGCACTAGGTATATTTAGCGCCACCGAGTATGAAAATGTTAAAGCTTGGAAGATTCAGTTCTTTACAAAGACTTGAGTATAGTTCCGGATTCTTACAGTGTGCACAAGATATATTTAGGTTTACAGTGTGCACTAGGTATATTTAGCGCCACCGAGTATGAAAAGGTTAAAGCTTGGAAGATTCAGTTCTTTACAAATACTTAAGTATAGTTTCCGGATTCTTACCAGTGACACGACATTTCGTTCTGAAACGTGCTCAAAAACACTATGATGAGTCATTTATGACCGTACGGTTTAGTAATTTGCAAAAAAATGTGTCGAACAATTGTTATAGGATGACATCGTGTCTGAAATTATACTGTACTGTACAGGCTAAAGTTATCACTAAACCTCTAGGAAAGAAGCTACATACATTGTGTTGAGAAGTAACAAACGTTGATTAAAAATGTTTTCACATAAATCAATCTATTATCCTAAAAATTCACCCATATAGCTGGGAGGATAGAAGCTTGATATGAGTACTATAGAACTAAAATTAAAGTTTAATTGTGAACCCAGGCTAAACTAAGGCTTAGTTTTAGGCCCACGTTTAGACTTAAGCTTGGAATTAGGATTACCGAAACGAAACATTACACAATCATTCGATTACAGAAAAACTTGATACGATACATGGCACACTTTATGTGATCTAAAATGAACTTTATTGCTGTGTGTTTCAACACCGTGATTATTTTTCTCAAAGCTTATTTATATATTAATTCTAAAATAATTTTTGTAAGTGAAACTTCACATCATAATATATATTTTGTGACTATTCTGAATATTTTGGCAAATAAATAAGTGAACTGATTAGTAATTTATGTAAATAATTTAAATTTGCAGCAACATAATATTCCAGATATATGCATTATAAAATTTGTATAAATTTTCACGCAACGCTCGCTAAATCAAAATATATGGAGCACAAATCGTTTAACACTGTTAGTAAGAAGCGTTAATTTCATGCAAACTCATTTCGTTTACGGCAAACATGTTATACATCATTATATCTTGACACCACCTGCACATTTACACAGTTCATTGAAATGATTTTTTTCAATGATTTCTTCTTACCAAACGCAACCAGCGATGAAAGCAAACGCATTTATAGAAAATAAAAGCCTTTGAATTATACAACAAAAAATATTAGAAACCATAATTTAATGATCCATCTATTGCCCCGAAAACTAGGTAGCTCACTGTCTATGATCTGGCAATAACATACATATGGTAATACTCTTGCGCAACTCGTACATAGTCTACAAATTCTATTTTTAATGGGAAAATTGTGACTGCATTCCTTTCCAAAATAAATTCAATTATTTCTGTTATTTAACTCATTTTTACAGTGCATGTGACTTTAGAATGTGCACCATTAATATTTCGTATGCGCGAGTTTAGCTTGTGTGGAGCAACGAAAGGATAACATCCTTAGTTTGGTTGGTATCTTATATAAATGAATCCGCTAGCCGGCAAGGCCCATGTCGCCTTTTGGGGCCGGACGTAATAACGTTAGAAAAAAGAACAGCTTAAAGCCGTTTAGGGCGTGTCAGCCGCTCTACTTAGACTTAAGCTAAGGCTAAGGGGTCATATAGGACCTTAGGTTAGGCTAGGACTAAGGCTTATGCGGCGTCCACGTTATAATGTCCCCAACGTTTGGAACCTATGTACCCCTCACAGTGTCGGACACACTGTTGACAACAGGGTGTCTTAGACACCCCACGTTTTTAATAAATTTTTTCAACGGTAGCTAGTTACGCGTATTACCACTTGCCGACAGTGTCAGGCACACCGTGCCTTCTGGCAGTTTTATTGACAGTGTTCGGAATTATTTGAGCAATGTTCATATGGGCTCTAGATACAAATATCGAGAATTTAGGAAAACTCCACAGGACAGTAGACTAATAAACCGCATTAGCTACAGCCGGTGTCCGTTATAGTTAATTCGCGCCAAATTGGTAGCTAAGGGTGTGTACGACACTGTCTAGAAAAAATTTAGTAGCCAAGGGTATGTCGTACACCCTCGGCATTTGATTTACAGTATGGGTGTCACCCTGGCTGTCTATACGGTAGGGTCGCGACTACAGGGGGTCAAAAGTTCCAAACAGCGGGGACATTATAACGTGAACGCCGCATTAGTATTAGTATATATATATCGAGAACGGCATAGCATGCACTTCACTTCAGCCCCTAAAATTTAGATGGACCGCAGTCAGGATTAATTTCATTTTCAGTTTGCTACATTCCCGAATCAACTGTGATGCAAGAATGTAAAACAATTTTAAAGAGAACAGGCGACGCCAAGCATGTGGTTTCACTTGACCAACAATTAATTAGATGAACTATCTGGAAATACATCTACGACGATTTTTACTTAAACCAAATTTTTCTCTCTGAGGGAAATATGTCTAAGCAGGCGCAATGTCTGCACCAGATTTAGCTACAATAAAGACTTTGATGTCAGTATGTGGAGAAAACGAATCTTAACACGGGTATACAAGTATCACCATAGGATATGCTCAGAATTGTATATTTTCCGACATCATTAATTTTTTGGCGACAAACGGGTACAATAGACGAATTTGCGCTCACCCTTATTTGTAAATGTGCTTGTGATAGATACAAGCGAACTTGGAAACACCATTTTAGCGAGGTATAGGAATTTTTCGTTTAGCCACCATCCCAGAAACAGTGGATTTCGAAGATACAGGGGCAATTATAGTATCATACTCAGCCTCACTGTTCGGGTCAAAAATGTCTATTAGAACCATATTTACAACAAATTTTGTAGATTTTTGGGTTTACCAATAGTTCCGTAATTTCCTGAGTAAAAATTCTCAATAAATAATTTTATATGTCATTCGAACCGTATTGGCGAGCTGAGTCGAATTTTGTAAAATTTAACTAAATTTGTTTATAAGTTCACGACATACTCTGTGGCGAAGATTTAGGCTTTCACATCCAATGGCCTTCACCACTGACCGTTTTTGTGCTGGGGAGGGGCTAACGGAAAAGTTCCCGAAAGAGTTTGATAAAACTTTCAGTTTGCTCTTAAATATGAGTGGACGAGACCGAGAAGTTTGCCCTGCCCGATTTTTGATTGGTGAAACGACACTAGCAGTTGCACATAAAAAGTGTTTTAATAACCTTATTTGGAAATGCATTTAGCAATTGAGGTACTATGTGTAGACTGTCAAAACACGAAGCCAAATTAGAAGCAATAATTATAACCTGTTTGGTGTTTTAAACATTGCTGAATTAGCTTACATATAAAATTTAGATTATATACGTATACCTAGATAAGTGTATACTGTTTAGCCTATGAAGATGTACATAAAACATATATTAATAATAGTATATATAATCTATTATCGTTCAATCAAATATCTTATACACCACCATCCTGTAGAATGACGGTGAAAAATTACGCAAACCTTTACGAGTTCACTTCCAATTTATATCTTGTATTTTACTGTGCAACATATCACTCGCGTAATGTGTAATTATTTAGGCGTAGTTCTGCACAACATGCGCACACAAAACTGTACAGCAGCTAATATTTGCGCAAATAAGTAAAAAAATCGAATTTTTGATATGAATTTAATGCATAATCCTATATCACTTGATCTGCCATGTGTTTGTCGATTTATCAGTAAATGGCGTTCCATAATCTAATGACTATGTAGCTGCTGTTACTGCAAATGTACTCAAATATTTACCCAAATGACGCGTTGCAGTGCAATAGCCAAATATTTAACTTGGGTCGAAAATGACCCAAAATTCAGTTTATTTTGCAAAATCTCTAACCGTTGTCATTTCGAACAGTCCTTGAATGGGACGAGGGTGAAATCCGAAAATTGTATTGTTATCAAAACATCACGATTTAAAATAACACAAAAATTTACAGTATGTCAAACATTTACGAAAATATACCGACGAGACCATCTGAAAAAATGAAAGAGCAACTGAAATCGGAGCGTTCATGAAATAGCAAATTGCAGAAACTGTCTGACTGGAAGCACGGATGCGAACAACCACCGAAATCCAAAGGAATTTGTGGGTAAGAGACTAAAACGGTTAAGAACAGGTTCCTGCCGATGTCAATAATTTCATGCACCATTCACTGTTTCATCGGACTAAAATAAGTGCCAGACATCGTAATCCGAAGTTTAGCATCTGTTTCATAGTTGCACCAAAATCTCTCAGATAATACAAGCTCACCACTGTACACCCTTCCCTCTACAAACATTTGACACATGAACCTACAAGAATATATGTGCCGCCCGACAATGAGTAAAAGTATTGACACCGCAATGGCAAACATATGGAATAACAAATGTGAGTGTCCTCAAGTTTCTTAATGGTTCGAGAGTCCGGAACTATTCTAAGTAAAGTAAAGGTTGGAACAAAAGAAATCGTGGTGCCAAAAAGCGAACAAACAGGCGGCAAGGTACGCCAAAAAGGTAGAAGCAAGCGAACCAAAGAGTGGGCAATCCTTTTCTCTCCAATTCAGTTCCAGATCGTGATGGCTTTTCAAAATGATACTCGATTGCAAGGGACTAAGAGAAAATTATAGAAAGTGATAAAATCGACGTTGATATGTGATAAAATAGTCAAAAATTGATATTTTGGTACACTCGTACAGGTCAACGGGTGATCTGAGCGACGGTTTCAAGGTAGAATTCGGGTTGCCTTGAGACGGCGAGTATAATGGTGCGTAACACGTACACCTTTGGTGGACTCTGAAAATTAGCAAGGGTACAACGTAAATTGCACAATTTTCTAGCAACGGTGGGGCAAGGGCGAAAATAATTATGTCATTATAGAGTTTGCGGCGTTGAACGCAGGAAAGCCCCTCGTGGCTCATTACCTTCGCAGATAAGACGATGCTTTATATATATCCATTGAAATCCTGTCAGGACAATAAGAAGTCGAAACCCTCCTAATCGGGTTCAGCAGCTTGGTGTATGGTCGGGTCTATTAATTTAACAGGGGAGCGAAAAACGTTGATTTTTAGTAAATACGCGCAATGGGAAAAAAACATACTACATGCTGTATTCCGACTGAAGTCACATTACGAGTGTTGAGAACTCCAAGTAAGCGATGTTAAATAAGCTGTACAGACATTTTTACAGTTATTTGGATCTTGGTTCAAACCCACTGAATTTACCCACATTCCGTAAATTTAATTTTTTGACTTTATAAGAAGCGTATCCTGAAGGGACAAATGTATTCTTCAAGTCCCCAAAGAACTAGCTGTGTCTTGGAAGGTTTTAGTCGGCTGTCCGATGCGAAATGGAATTTTCAAAAATTTTAAAGACCTGGTCAATCTCCAAAATTTTATTTAGAAAATGCTTATTAACC
>JASANE010030557.1:0-27559 GCA_030248225.1 Trileptium ribeirensis | reverse complement strand
TTAAGCTACATACGTAAACCCCCACCTGGGGTAGATTTCTCCCAAATAAATTTCGACGATATGCATGTACTAGTACCATAAATTCAAGTGTATGTACACAAAATACATAGGTAAACAGCAAAACCATGTTTTATGAACAAATATTAATGATTTTTGAAAATTAGTCCGAATGTTCATCTTCGACAGCACACCCATTGCACACAACCGTCAAATGGTCTTTACAAACCACGCGTTGACACCGACTGCACGATTTTGTAGCTTTTCTGTCTCACTGACGCGAACATAAGTAGCAACGCATTGACATGTTTGACTCTGCAACAGGACCAGGAACCGCCGGTCGGTATAGCCCGAGCAATTGGAGGCACGTTTTCGCACCTTTCTGGAGAGCTTGTGGATTTTCAAGCCGCCGTTGCTGCAAAGGCAGCACAAGAGATTCTCCCAGTTTCTTCAGAAATTAGCAACGACGGCGGCGGTGCGTACGACCTTGGTTCCAATCCGGAAACCGCTTGCAATATACGACGTATGCAGCAACGCCAGCTATGTAAGCTGTAATTCATGAACAGTGCAAGAGGCCACCTTCGGGTGCTGCTTTGCAGCTGTACATGCGCACTAGATGATCAAGTATCTCAACTCCCGATTTAGTGTTATTGTAGTGCAAGATTATATCCGGTTTCCTCTCTTCATCTTCACTGACACGATTGTCATGATGCATTGAACTCAGCAAAATAACAGCCCCTTTTCTCCTTGACACATAGCTAACCATGGTGAGATTTCGGTCAAAGCCAAATGTCGAACTATACACTTCGCGGGCAGCGTTCGCCTGCATTTCACCAGGAATATCAGTCTTGTTTCTACGAAAGCGTTCCTACAATCGTCACATTTTGCGCCAGCAAATCTTCCGCAAGAGGTACGGACGTGAAGAAGTTGTCGCACGTCACATTTCGTCCACTGCCATACCACGAGCGTACCAATCGCTTCACCACGTTTTCTCCCAGGTTATCTACGCGGTTGATTGGGTTGCTTGCCGAGATATATTTCGCCGCTGAGCGGATACGAGCTAATGGCGTCGCAAGCCCAGAACATTTTTATCCCATACTTTCCTGGTTTCGTTTTCATGAACTGACGAAACGCACATTTATTCCCGAAACGGCACGAGCTGCTCGTCGACAGTCAGGTCGAAGCCAGGGCGGTACATTATAGGTAACCGTGAAACAAACATTTATCTTGGACTGCCCGTGCCTGCCTTGTATTGGCATTGTCGAATCTGCAATGTACTGCAATATTTCTTAAAAGCGATTTCTCTGACATAGCTGAACTCAAAATATTGGCCTCCAATTTGTTCCCCAAATTTCACGAACCGATTCATGTGATGATTTGTAGACTCCTGCCAGTAGAAGCAAACCCAGAAATCCACGCATTTCCACAGCATCTATATCTTTCCAGGTCAATTCCGGGGCCCCTCCTCCACGATTCCCATTTTTCCGACGAATTTCAGCCTGTGCTTTTCGGTTTGTCTCGCGAACAACAATATCCACGATTTGGTCCGTAACAAACAATTTATAGGCTTCACCAATTGTTTGAACTCGACTTGTCGCTGTTATTCCTTCCCTTTCTCGAATAATGTTGGGCGGTGGTGCTCGCCCACTGCCGTCCCGAGCGAGCCCCAAGGATCGCAGGGGGATGTGCCGGGACACCGGATCCATCGTTTCGTCGCCTTCTTGCCCTTGGCGGCCCATCTGTGTCGCTATCACCGTCACTGTCTGATTCAGCCTGTTCCACATGATCTTCGTCATCTAGTGAATTTTCACTGTCATTATCACTTTCATCATACTCAGATTCAATATTAGGATCAGTGTCGGTGGAAAACATGATTTAGTTAGAATAATTACGCAATTGAATTAATGAATAATTAATTAAGATGTAGCAATAACTCTGAATTGCTAAAAATGGTATTTCATTGTTATAAATTGAACATTGGCTGGTTTTTAAGTCATCGCCAGCTGGGGTAATTTTTTACCCCAGGTGGGGAAAGTCGTTAAAAAATAATGTTCTCCATCGTAAATTTTTTATGAGCACACGGAAAAAAACGCGCACTAGGCTGCGTTTATGTACCTTATCTACCTACCAACAGGTACATAGAATATGAGAGCATTTGCTTTTCTGAGATGCGAGGTATTTCGAATTATCATATCCTGGGGTAGTTTTTTACCCCAGATAGGGATCTAAGGGTTAAAACCACATGCTGGGTTGAAACACGTTAGATGATTGACATTAGGACTCATGTCAATTTTACGGGCTGGACGTTATAACGTTAGAAAAAAGAACAGCATAGAGCAGTTGGTTGGGGGCATAATCCCCCCGATTTAGGCTTAGTACATGGCTCATATTGGGATCGAAGTCAGTTTGCTGGAATCAGCACTTTTCAGATTACTTAACCTTGTTCTTGCATGGACGTTTCCTTGAAATGATGATAATCATTGATGATGAATGATAATTCCCAGTAAATGATGTAAATAAAGCACTAGCTTTAAATACAAGCCATAGGACATCAACAGTCAAAAACGTAAGTTAAGTAGCGGATGATTTATTAAAAATATTTCCGTAAAATTTTGAAAATATTGGAAAATCCTAAGAAACAGGTTGTCGCAAACCCCATATGGACAACCAAAATTCAAAACCTGAAACATCGTATTAGGTCCAGTTTCCGAACGTGCAGACCATTAAAGTTTCAAAACTAGTTTTATCCATAGCTTGAATCCCTAGCTCCGTTCCGCCATTAGTGAATCAATTTCCAGCAGGTACGCAACCTTGAACCAAGGCTACGGCACTATCGAAAAAGATGGTAACTTTTAGGCAATTTCTCCTTGCTTAGCGCGCGGCAGGAGTTAATATGGCTTGAGTGTGGAGTGTTTGATCCTTAGAGCAGTAACCTCGAATGAACGTGTTCCATAATCCACTTATTTCCTGTTTTCAAATACCGAAACAGCTATTAGAATGAATGAGAGCTAAAACAACAAGGATACAAAATCCGAGGGCCAAACTGTGACCACGCTTTGTATATAGCGTGATACTTTACCATTTAGGTGTTGACCTGATCAACCAGCAACATCGAAAGAAAATATTTCTAGCTATGAGTGCAGTTTACACAAAAAGTTCACATGGGCCCAAAATCCGAGGGCCAACCTGTGACCACGCTTTGTATATAGCGTGATACTTTACCATTTAGGTGTTGACGTGATCAACCAGCAACTTCGAAAAATATTTCTAGCTATGAGGGCAGATTACACAAAAGTTCACATGGGCCCAAAATCCGTTGGCCAAACTGCGACCACGGCTTTGTATATAGCGTGATACTTTATCATTTAGGTGCTGACCTGATCAACCAGCAATATCGAAAAATATTTCGAGCTATGAGGCAGTTTACACAAAAGTTCACATGGGCACAAAATCCGAGAGCCAATCTGTGACCACACTTTGTATATAGCGTGATACTTTACCATGTAGGTGTTGACCTCATCAACCAGCAACATCGAAAGAAAATATTTCTAGCTATGAGGACAGTTTACACAAAAGTTCACATAGGCCCAAACTGTGACCACGCTTTGTATATAGCGTGATACTTTACCATTTAGGTGTTGAATTGATCAACCAGCAATATCGAAAAATATTTCTAGCTATGAGGACAGTTTACACAATGTAAAACGGTAGCCAAAGCGAAACCCAATGTTCTATGGAATTGGAACGAATCAAATGACTTCTCCCTTAAAGTTCCTCGGATACAAAGCTGTACATTCGTAAATTGTCAGGACAACTATTTGACAAAATGCTCCCGTATATATATTTTCTGACAAAAAAGTACGACAAACCATCCGAACGACAATTTTGCTCTGCTCAACATACAAAACAATACAGTCAATAAATCATCTTTACTGAATTCGTAATATTATTGTTATATATCTCATATATATGGACAAATTTTTCAAAATGTTACTATAAACTGGCCATGAGTAAATAAAATGAATTATTTGAACAATACGAATTATACAATACATTATGGTAGTATTGCAGAGCAAACACTGCAAGATATGTACCTTTTTGTGTCCATAACCACTTCTAAAGCACAGCCGTGTCAACTCGCTAAGGTAAATCCACATATACCCGCACGCAATATAACCATCCCAATAGTCATCGGTATAAATAAAACAGTTAATCATTTCATGCCAGAATTAATTTGTCTATAGTCCAACGTTTGACAGTCTTTAGCCGGTGCCAAGGATTCGATCTAGGATTGTATGACTGGAATCCTCAACGAACCACACAAAATGAACGAATAACAACGCACGTGCAATCGAAACACCGTACGCTAAACTCGGATGTAATAACGCTCAGTATAATATAGACTGATGCACTGTACTACAATACCCACGAAAGGTTTACCTAAAAGATAATCGGCATTGGCTAAATTTTGGGTTGCTTATTAATATACGTCCATAAAAATCACTGATAATACTATATTTCGAGGACAAAATATGACACAGCATAGTTAATATATCAAAAATAAATGTCCTGATATTTCATAAATAAAACTCCCAAAATCGGTTGATCACAGATTCAGTTTTCCAGCACATGACGACGACACAAACCAGTTGTTCCTGTCAACTACACTTTCAAAGCTCAGGTGAGCAATTGGAGTAAATTTGAGGAAAACCAATCTTATCTACTTGTGATAGAAAATGTGTTGCTTAAATGGGCCACATAAATGGAATAGACCCAATAGTTACGTCAAAAAGATTCTACAACTAAACCGTCTGAATCCGACCCACCGTCGTACCCAAGAGGCTTGATCAACGTTGGAGAAAATCCGCATAAATGCTAAAAAGTTTGCAGTATATTTTACGATTTATAATAATTGAAACCAAAAAGATCAACAATTAGTCGAGTATTGTTCAAACCATCACGAAACATTCCCTGACCATTTGAAAATATCACTGTTAGTAGTTTAAAACTCCCAAAATGTAGTAAAAGTTCACATGCGCAGAAATACGCAAAACACAACCAAAGCATATATATATTATCAATGGGTTGTTGTACAACTGCAAAACATTCATTTCAATATTTTATATAAACATCAAGCAATTTATAACATCGATATATATATATATATTATCATGTTTCACCTGCAATTATATATATTCTGAAAATCAAATTATATAATTGCATTTCCCTTAATAATAACAATAGCAAATCATTAAGTTTACATTTTGCTATGAAATTTTACACACATCAAAGCGTAATTTTTTGTCGCTAAAACTAGACAACAAGGTCACTTACCATTCCAAGCGTGAATCGAAAAAAACCCCAAATTATTCGAAGAACAACAAAGACAGCGCTACTACTAATATGCAAACAGTTACACAAATCAATGCATTTTATCATCATCATCACAAACACAATATCGACAACAAACAAACAAACAGATACATGGACAAATTTATTTCAAGAACAGACATGAGCGTGTGGACAACGAACAAAGTAAAACTCGGAAATTTTGGACATAAATGGAGACAAAACTAAACGTTTTAGGCTTTTTCAAAATATATGAAAATGCTAAACGTAACCGCCGCGTTGCCCTTTTATTAGATGTAACGGCTCATTAAGCTGAAATATTTTCCATGCTTTCTTGATTTGCTGATCGCCATAATGTGTCTTCATAGGCCAAAATCCTAAGGGAGGTTGCGAATGCTGCAGGGTACTCATCGGTTGACGTTTAGTTACATAGCTGACAAAGGTTATTGGCAAGGAATTATGAGAGCGCTATTGATAAATCTCTATGGCCACAGTAACCCCATCATCAATAATATGGACGCGGAGATCAGCGGAGCGTATAGATCAGAAGCTACCATAGAAATGCGGCAAGCAGAGGTAAGCCAGAGGGTTTTCCGTTCTGGCCTTGGAAGAATTACAATGACCCACACAGATTATGTCTGTGGCCAGGAGCGTTAAGACCAGAAGCTACCATAGAAATGGGACAAGTAAAGGTGAGCCAGAGGGTTTTCCTTTCTGGCTTTGGAAGAATTGCAATGACCCAGAGAAATTATGTATGTGGTCAGGAGCGTATAGACCAGAAGCTACCATAGAAATGCGACAAGTAAAGGTGAGCCAGAGGGTTTTCCTTTCTGGCTTTGGAAGAATTGCAATGACCCAGAGAAATTATGTATGTGGTCAGGAGCGTATAGACCAGAAGCTACCATAGAAATGCGACAAGTAAAGGCGAGCCAGAGGGTTTTCCTTTCTGGCTTTAGAAGAATTGTAATGACCCAGGGAGATTATGTATATGGTCAGGAGCGTATAGACCAGAAGCTACCATAGAAATGCCACAAGTAAAGGTGAGCCAGAGGGTTTTCCTTTCTGGCTTTGGAAGAATTGCAATGACTCAGAGAGATTATGAATGTGGTCAGGAGCGCATAGACCAGACGCTACCACAGAAATGCGACAAATAAAGGTAACCCAAAGGGTTTCCTTTCTGGCTTTGGAAGAATTGCAATGACCGAGAGAGATTATGCATGTGGTCAGGAGCGTATAGACCAGAAGCTACCGTAGAAACACGAAAAGTAAAGGTGACCCAGAGGGCTTTCTTTTCTGGCTTTGGAAGAATTGCAATGACCCAGAGAGATTATGGATGTGGTCAGGAGCGTATAGACCAGAAGCTACCATAGAAATGCGACAAGTAAAGGTGAGCCAGAGGCTTTTCCTTTCTGGCTTTGGAAGAATTGCAATGACCCAGAGAGATTATGTATGTGGTCAGGAGCGTATAGACCAGAAGCTACCATAGAAATGCGACAAGTAAATGTGAGCCAGAGGGTTTTCCTTTCTGGCTTTGGAAGAATTGCAATGACCCAGAGAGATTATGTATGTGGTCAGGAGCGTATAGACCAGAAGCTACCATAGAAATGCGACAAGTAAAGGTGAGCCATAGGGTTTTCCTTTCTGGCTTTGGAAGAATTGCATGACCCAGAGAGATTATGTATCTGCTCAGATAATTTTAGATGAGAGCTTTGTATCATACATAAAAGCTAGAGATCTCTTGTATGTAGCCTCAGTATCTTTTCTTCAAGGACTATAGATGCTCTATTCAGCAGGAAGCCTGGGGCCCATGGCTGTCGTCTGCTCAGCTATCGGGCGCGACTTTCTGGTGACGGGGTGTATAGTAGGCACGCCCACCGTGGACCATAGCAGGGACAAAAGCATTCTAGCAACAACGTCTAACACACTTATTTAATGATCTATATTATTCTAGCGTTAAACTGTATATCATATATACACACTAACGCTCCGAGGTGTCAGAGAGCAGTGTAGCTGGAACAGTCGGAGCGCTGAGAGGATATCTTCGGCGCCCCAAAAAACCTATGGGTTCGGCGCCTACGGATTTCAAAGAAAACCGACACACTGAGCGGTCGGTGGTTGAGGAAAGTTATGTTATACAAGTAAAATACCCGAACCTGCTTATCTTGGGGCACCATGTTCAATTTGAAAAGTTCCGAATTTGTTGTATCCCTGATATGCCATATTAGTTAAACAAGCTCAGTCTGACAGTATATATATATATATATACAGCAACAGCTGCAGCTGTTTGAACGGACGACTTTCATAGCCGGAATTAATGCAGCCTCATGGTTTGTTCATATAAACGAAGGTTAATACGAACAAGTCGGGCTAACCGTATTTTTAATCATGTTACATTCTGCAAGGCAATTTAGTTGCGCTTAACCGTTGTTTTTAATTATTTTGGAAGAATTAATTTATTAACCGTTTTTAAATTAAACATTTAAATACGGAAATGTATATATATTTGGACCATCAAATGGAACAAATAATATGAAAAATTTTAAAGAAATCTATATTCCTCTATCGTTTTCGATAGAAATGGAACACGGTTTGCGATTATAGTTAACTTTCTGGGAAATATAGTGTATATTATGTAGTATTCATATATAATATATATTACATATTATGTGTAATACATACATATATACATATAATGCTATTAAGCAACAATACTCGTTTGCAGGAGTGCAAAAGCGTAAATGATGTGTGGGGGGGAGGCAGTACATCTTGCAATCGTTGTACGGCTATCCGCATGCTGGTTACTATAAGTTTATAATCTACATACATGCATGACCGTAAGTCTGGCTTTCTGGGGGATCGATCTACATACCCAAGGAATATATCTATATATATAGCTGACCAGCATGGCAAATGTGGGGGTAACGCCGGATATATTTCTAATTATACATACACGATTGACCAAGATGTCATATTTCTTGGGGAGGGGGGCAAACACATGGCCGTCCCCGCCAGGCATATTTCTAGGGGGACACGTCCACCAGGTGTTTGCGCCCACGCTCCGTTCCGTACATTCAGAAATACACCTACCTGTGCGGTATTTCCTACAATCTGTACATTTGCCGACAATAAATGGTACCGACGATCGATTTCAATTATCATCAAATCAAGGATATATAGACTACAACCAGACAGCAACAACATGACACCAGCGAAACATCAAAAGTAGCAATAGAAACACAAGAAAAAGTCAACTTTAATTTATATCACAACAATTATTATATACTTGTCAGTCCCTTGTTGACCGCCGTATTTTGAATCAGAACGACAGATAAAAAGACAACTACTAACTAACTGCAGAGTGTGATTTGTTTTCATAACGTCTTACATACTTCTATAAATGAACGTCGAAAACAGTCATCTTAAATCATGTACATCTGCGGTGGTGTTCAAATAATACATATGATTTAAAGCGACATTGCGCTCAACTTTTCAAGACTACAAGTGTGTGTACAATATGATTGATTGCATACTTAAGGGGGATGGTGGTGGTGGGCCACCGTGCCATACCCCCGGCCAAACCGCTTCGAAGTTTAAGCTTATGGCGTTGATCGAACATCGAAATTTATCAAATTTTCTGCTCCCATAAACAAATCCAAACGTAATTCCTGTAGCTGCACCCCACTCCCAATATAAATCATGCGCACGTATAAAAATAATCATCGTAATTATCTCTCTGGGACGATAATAGAAATCAGAGACGAAAACCAGGAAATAAATTTAGATCAACTTTTAGGGCTGAGTCACGCTCTGGTGCCCGCCGATTATGGTCTCTGGGTAAGGTACCAGGCCAGACAAGATTGGACAAGATTGCTACGGTCGCCCAATTAACAATTTTTAAGTAATTGTTCTGTATGACCTATATATTATACAACTATTCAACGAAAGTCAAGTTGATGGATATTAGCTTCAAACAGGGTTGTGCCGTTCTCGATATGCTAAGTACTGAGCCTTATATTTCAAATGACCATGATAGTATATGGTTCATATAAACGGTAGCCTTCAGCCTAAGGGTCTTATCCTAAAGCTAAATTGGAGGCTGCCGACTCCAGAACCCCTCGTGGTAAGCTGTTTTGTTTAAAGATATAACGTTACGCGGCTCAGCTTGACTCTGACACGGCACGCGAATTGATAAAAGCGTATAACTAGCCAATCAATCATCAGATAGCTATTATGGTTGTACAACTCTTTCAAATTTTCAAAACAATATTCACTTCTGTTACAGTTTATAGGAGGCAACTTGACGTGATCCAATAATTCTATCCGATCATCATAAAGAAAAACTTTTTTGATGACTTTTATAATTCCGTACTGACTACCAGTGGCATAGCATAATTATACTTTGGTTGGTTTTTTTCGAATCTGTCGCTGTCCATGCTTGCACACTGTTATCAATCAGAAGACAAGTGATATACTCTTGAAATTGAGCTCTGAAATGAAAGAAGCTTTTTTTTCACATCAATCTGACATGTCTCCACAGCAAAGGAAATGCGCTAAATATATATATATATATGACAAAACGGGGCGAACATCATGTGACCCGAATTAATGACAAAAAACCCAAACGTATATAGACATACAACACAAAACATGAGTCGAGTGAAATTTTATGTATTTATGTATTATATATATGTGTGTGTGTAACAAAATAAATACACCATAATAATAATAATAATAACCAACTTTACCCATGTAGCCCAAAAGCGAACAACTGTACAAACCAGACAGACAGAAGCACACATACATAAAAAAAATAAAGCAAAAGGTAATAGTTTAGGTACCGATCCCCGTTCCCGAGCTTTCCGGCTAGATATAGTAGCTCCTCCAGAGCACGATACTGGAAGTTGCTTTCATGCAAAAAAAACCCGCTTCCGTAAATTCGTAAGAGCACCAGGATTCGTACGTCACACGCCTCTTTCGCAAAGACAAATGCTCATTCACGGTTGAGTGGCCTGAAACAACTGTGATTGATTACACTCCTTGCTCAAGGAAAAAGTGTGACAACGACAAGTGACACGCCTTGGCCTCGAACTTGCTACCAACAACTTGCATGCTCTGCACTCTAACCACTCGGCCTCACGAGCAATGCATCGATCGTGCCAGACATGCGTACATATACTTAAAACTGCTGCAAGCACACGCGCGTTTAACCGACTGTTATCCAAAATTTTTTGGCAAATCAATTTTCCTAAACTTATGTTTGCCAATGAAATATATACATTTTAGTACATTTATTTCAAATCACAACTATGCCCCTACCTAGTAACTTACGCTGAGGCAGGAAACAGAGCGAAACTGGCGAGACGTCATTCACTGAAGGGGCTGTTACCACCATTGCTACAAATTGTACAGATGTATGCAAGGTATTCTATATATATATACAATAGTACTGACCTACCGTTAAAAATCCACAAGCACTGTGACATATTGCTACGGCAAGCAGAATAACTCTAATAGCCCAAGGTGATATCGAATAGACAGAGTTTATAAGGTCCCTGAAGCATATTACACAACCCGATGTACATATTTGACATTTTAGAACCCAGTCAGCAGCTTCAATATTAAGCTAGGTATCTTTTCTCTACAGCTAAAGCCACCAAATGTGATATTTTGTGGCCCTATTTAAAAGCCTCCCTGAACCCATTAAGTCCTGGAACGATGGTAACAGTGCAAAAAAAACTTTAAAAGGCAAGAAAGACTGTCATTTGCAGCAAATTTCAACACAATATATAATCCATTATTTATTCCTCCGTTTCCTCCGTTGACACAACACTACGAAAATTTCCGATGCTTACTTTACTTACTACTCATACGTTTAAAAAAATGCGATTTTAAGGAATAACTTTGGAGCTACTGAGGTATACTAAGGTCCAAAGGTAAAAGGGCGAATCTCCAAAATCGTTGATGTATTCTAAACGAATCTCCACCGTCAAATCGGTATCCTCAAATTTTAAAAGGGAGAATATCTTTGCAACACAGCACGATTTATACGCATTGAAAAATTCGCAATAGTCGAATTTCCAGCGTTTTGCCTGCCACACCACAGTAGAAAGGCGAATCTCCGGAGGTTCGCCCTTTTGCCATTGCAGTCGGCAATAGCGATGGTAGAAGGGCGAATATCCGGAGGTTCGCCCTTTTGCCATTGCAGTCGGCAATAGCGATGGTAGAAGGGCGAATATCCGGAGGTTCGCCCTTTTGCCATTGCAGTCGGCAATAGCGATGGTAGAAGGGCGAATATCCGGAGGTTCGCCCTTTTGCCATTGCAGTCGGCAATAGCGATGGTAGAAGGGCGAATATCCGGAGGTTCGCCCTTTTGCCATTGCAGTCGGCAATAGCGATGGTAGAAGGGCGAATATCCGGAGGTTCGCCCTTTTGCCATTGCAGTCGGCAATAGCGATGGTAGAAGGGCGAATATCCGGAGGTTCGCCCTTTTGCCATTGCAGTCGGCAATAGCGATGGTAGAAGGGCGAATATCCGGAGGTTCGCCCTTTTGCCATTGCAGTCGGCAATAGCGATGGTAGAAGGGCGAATATCCGGAGGTTCGCCCTTTTGCCATTGCAGTCGGCAATAGCGATGGTAGAAGGGCGAATATCCGGAGGTTCGCCCTTTTGCCATTGCAGTCGGCAATAGCGATGGTAGAAGGGCGAATATCCGGAGGTTCGCCCTTTTGCCATTGCAGTCGGCAATAGCGATGGTAGAAGGGCGAATATCCGGAGGTTCGCCCTTTTGCCATTGCAGTCGGCAATAGCGATGGTAGAAGGGCGAATATCCGGAGGTTCGCCCTTTTGCCATTGCAGTCGGCAATAGCGATGGTAGAAGGGCGAATATCCGGAGGTTCGCCCTTTTGCCATTGCAGTCGGCAATAGCGATGGTAGAAGGGCGAATATCCGGAGGTTCGCCCTTTTGCCATTGCAGTCGGCAATAGCGATGGTAGAAGGGCGAATATCCGGAGGTTCGCCCTTTTGCCATTGCAGTCGGCAATAGCGATGGTAGAAGGGCGAATATCCGGAGGTTCGCCCTTTTGCCATTGCAGTCGGCAATAGCGATGGTAGAAGGGCGAATATCCGGAGGTTCGCCCTTTTGCCATTGCAGTCGGCAATAGCGATGGTAGAAGGGCGAATATCCGGAGGTTCGCCCTTTTGCCATTGCAGTCGGCAATAGCGATGGTAGAAGGGCGAATATCCGGATATAAAGTATCCACATATAAAGTAAATACCTACGCCGTCTCCATCATTTCCTGTCGGTAGTGGCCATAGGAATGATTTATATTGTACGAATACATTTTTATATTTCTTTGTACGCGATTTTTGTTTCCAACTCAGCACAAGTGTTTACGGTTGCTCAAATTTCACTGTGAAAGATCAATTGAAATGCAAGCCAGGGCTGGTGGAACCAGGATGGCACCCGCCAGGCAAATATATACCAAAGTTTCATGCAATTCACTGCCATTGGACTAAAATATAGACCCTTTATGACTTCAACATATTATTCCAAATAATTTGTTTTCGAATTACTATGTCTATTATAGTTAACATGATTGCAAAAAGACCCAGAAACAGAAATATTCACTGAGCTAAGGCGAGCTTTTTGCTCAAGAAATGTGCTCAAATTTTGATTAGAATTTGAAGTATTTTTTGTACGTTTGAAAGTGTGAACACTGTCCAAACTTTTTTGGCCAATCGTCGACAAGATGTATGTATTACCTGAAAAAGTTTGAGCTCAAATTTTTATCTCATATTTTGAGACATCGCAATTTTCGTTTAAAAATGACCTTCAAAATTTGATCAGATTTTCAGCGAAAAGTTTGAAAGTGTAAACAAGCCTTAAGACAATTTATAGTCATAAACACAAACATTACACTGGTTGCAGAACACTGCATCCAGTATCATGCAAAACCAGCTACACTGTACGAGATATTATAGCAGCAAAAAATAAGCCACACGATGTAATCCTTAATAAATTAACTAATTTCTTTGAGCATACATCATCGATACCAAGTAAAAACTTAATACATTTTATCAGAATGAACCGACGATTACTGGTGGCACGCTAAATCAAACAAAGTATCAATTTATGAGAGCTAAAATATATCGAAGGTTATGGTTAGATTTAAGACGTATTACCCGTTGCAACTCTATCCTTTCCAAAAATAAGGAAATATGATAAGCGGCTCTTAATAGTGTAGTAAGATCGTGTTTTTTTCCGATTAGTTCCCCACCTCAGCCCCTAAACTGTTTAAGTTTGAAGATACAGCGACAATATTAGTATATACCATTAGAATCAGCTCGACAAGCCAGTTCAGAAAATGCCATTTCGATCAATTCTGTGAACAATTTGTTTGATTTTTTACATTAGGTACTTCTTCGAAAAATTTAATATATCATTCGAATCTCGAACGGTGGAAATATGCGCTGAATCGGTTCACGGGCCAAGGATTTTTCCTTTTACTCCGTGTTAAGGTTATTTCCATTTCTGTGAAATCATAAGCCTAAGCCTATTTTCAGAACTCATCAATACCGGGCTTCGGGGAGGACTAACCGTAAAAAACCCGTATGATCTGTATTAAAATACATCTGTGCATATCCTAAATATGTATGATATGCTAAATGAAATGTTGCAATGCACGAAAGATTCACATATCAATATACGTATATCAACTGAAGCGGCATCAACATGAAATCCAAAACAGAAGCTCCCAGTCAAAAGGAACGTAACCCCCAAGACTTATGCCTCCACAGTCCTAAACTCTAAAATTTAGTGGTTCGAAACCACCAAAACAGTCCATACTACTACTATTCTCCAGCCCAGTTTTCCGCGACAATACACAATTATTATTTTGTCAAAAAACATAATACACAAGATTGCGTTCGAGAACAAAACAGATATATATATAGATGCACAAACACAGCGATACTACTAATTCATTCCGTTATCGACTGTCCGTCCGCTCTTGAGGTAATCAGCGTACAGTATTCGGGCACGCCGTAAGTCCTTCGACACGTCGTGTTTTCGTACGAGGCGATACTACTAATTCATTCCGTTATCAATTGTCCATCCGCACTTGAGGTAATCAGCGCACAGTATTCGGGCACGCCGTAAGTCCTTCGACACGTCGTGTTTTCGTACGAGGTGGTACTATTAATTCATTCCGTTATCAATTGTCCATCCGCACTTGAGGTAATCAGCGTACAGTATTCGGGCACGCCGTAAGACCTTCGACACGTCGTGTTTTCGTACGAGGCGATCAAAATAGATTGCAATTTCGTTAAACTCCATCGTATCACGGATAATGCGATCGCGATGTGTGAGCAACAGGGTCAGACACAGGAATAGCATAAACGGATTGCCATCGCCTAGGGCATCCGGTGCCGGTAGGAGATAGTCACAATTTTTCTCAACATTTATAAATTGCAAATCCTCGCCGGCCGCTGACAGCGTAGAAGCGTCAGTTGTGGTACCCGTCGTTCGAACACTACTGCTCGCTCCAGACGCTATCGCCATCTCGACGCTGTGTGTGTACGGCGGTATGCTGCCGCTCTTGCTAGTCCCACCGTCGACGACTAAGCTAGACACATCCGCCTCCAGCTGACGTTGTCGTGGTGGATCAAAGCTAAGCAACTGATTGCCTCCGCGGGTAATTCCGGTGGTGGGCTCGTTGGTTCGGCCTTCTGGGTTGTGTTCGCGTCGTTCGCCCGCCACGCTAGCCGCATCCTCAGCACGAGTCGTGCTGCTGTGCGTCCAGTTACACTGATGATCGTTAGCCGGTAGTGCAGCGGTAAATTTTTCCGCATTGCTGCTCTTCCCAGCGTCGGTCGCATCTGTAGCACTCCCGTACCCACTTGTCGTCCCAGTTATGCCTGACCGAGCCCTGCTTGCCGCACTTCCAGTTGCAACAGTATTGCTTCCAGTCGACGATCTTGTTCGAGTACTTAATCCACCGCCACCACTCATCATGCAGCTAGTTTTATTGCTTTTAAACGACGTAGATCGTGTTGCTCTCGCTACGTGTCTTTCCGCTTTCGTCACGACACAAGCTACGTTGCTGGACGCTCGACAATTATTGCTATCGACAGTTTCCGTGGTGCTTGCTTTGCGAACCTCTTTTTTTGTTGACTCGCCAACACGTGTTGCTCCAGACTTATAATCGATGACATCGGACTTGCTCGAGTGAACACCCAATCGCAGCTCTTTTGGAGGGTTTTTGGGACTTCGTTCGGCTAGATCGCGAGAGAATGTGTCTTCTGCGGACACATCGTCGGACAACTTTCCTCCGCCCAAAAGCGGTGATCGTTGTGGCTGTTTGCAATCGTGATAATGTGCGTTCGATCCGTCTTCACCTAATGGATTTGTTTCAGCTACCGACGGCTGTTCCATGCTACCGTGGCGTGATCGGAATACAATGGGTGTCGTGTTAACCGAACGACATTGAACGATGTCACAAATTTCCGATAGACGTAAAAATTCCTCATGATCATAGTCCAGACAACCACCTTCTGATGTTGGCAGCAGCATTGCCGCTTCAGTTGCGACCACAATCGGCGACGAAGACTTGATGATAGATTCGGACAGGTCGCTTGAAGGCAAAACAGTCGTATCTGTGAGCGTCAACTTATGTCCGACAGATAACCCATGAGTTTTATTGTATCCACAAGGCTCTGATATCTCGTTGTCAGTGAAAATAGGAACGTCGTCTGTAACCTTAATTTCGGTACAGGGATCAAAAACAGATTCAAGGCGTGGGAACACAGGCGAATCAAGCGATCGTGGTTCTTTTGATTCAACATTTCCTAGAATGGAAGTAAAACCTGCCTGATCTCGATTCAACCTACATGATTCCATTATATCTTGACAATCTTCAGTCATCAATGGTGATGGACTGGCGGCCGGGTCAAATGTAGCCGTAACAATCGTTGTCGTACCCGAGAGCGTTGCATCGCTGCTGCCCGAATCATGGTGAATGGTAGTGGCGTTTTCAGTAACAACCGGAGGAAACGACAATAGGTCCCTGTTGCCGGACGCCAGACGGCCATTAGGCTGTACTTGTGGAAACGCTTTGTACGAGGACGATGTCGCTCTACTTTCGACAGCAAACGCGGTTTTACTAGCATCACAGCTGTGTTCATCACTACATTGCAAACCCGTATTTGTAACAAGGCGTAAACGAAGTTCATTGCTGAACGCTGAGCATTCCTAAAACAAAAATAATAATAATAATAATTGTAACATAGTTTGTTTAATGAAAGCCGTGCATAAACGACTCTGACAGCACGACAGACTATGTTCCAAATAAATTGTAGGACAGACACCAGTGCGCTCAAAAATATGTCCTTGCAGTAACACGTTCAAACTCGTGCTACCGCAATCGTTTAAACACGTCACAACCGTTCGTACAAATCTTTAAATGGTCGGTTGGATATGCTGCAACTATAACTTAAGCACATATTGGCATATAAGTAGGGTTATGCATATACATGAAATCAAAATGCCTAGTGTATACCAGTAATGAAACCGGGTCACTTGGTTCACCACGTTCGACAGGGTCAAAGGGTCGCAGGCCTTGACCCGGTGACTTGGTTTAATTACCATTCAAAAATATAACCCAAGCCGGCGCATTACTATCTTTGTAAATCCATAGCTAACACAATCAGACTTTCGATTATTGCTAACTTTCTCATAGCTTCAGTATGGTGGGAAAGTGTGAGATGAAGGCATCCATCTCAGTTTGTTGTGTTTTAATTTAACACCAATTATTATATGTATTGTAACGACCGGACTAGTGACAGTATCGACAATTACAGTTAGGCAACTACTTTTTGTACGTATAGAAGCCCAAACCCAATGTAAGGACATTGGAAAGCGTTAGAAATCTCTAAAAACTCCCTACCAACCTACCCTACCCTCTAAAAACCAAGATGTCTTTCACAAAAACTACCTGACTTAAGTTAGACACTCCCCGATTGTGGAAAAAATTGTCACCAACCCTACTTCTGGTGCACCAAACATAGCTCTTCTTGAGCCCCATTCGGGAACTGGAATTTGCGAAGGCCCCTCAGCTTTATATATATATGTACTTTACGTTACACAATTCGTGTGACCAATTAAATCATTAAACTAAAAATTCCCGTCACAAGTGTATCACATTCAAATGCTTCATTTAGCCAAGGTGAAAAATTGGCACGAAGTTACATTATTACCCGGAAAACATGCGGATTTTGTCCGCAGTCCTTCTTTCTTTCAAGAAAACTAAATTTGTTTCAAACAATTTTAAATTTTCTTATATTTAAGTCGAGTTTACATTCGTTGCTGTCGGCAGGCTAGGTTTTGTAATCAACACTTATTATAATCATCTATGTTATGTTTGTTCGTATGTGTGGATCTGAGAATCAATGACTTCAATATTTTTCATCGTTTCAAGTGATGGATAATGTAAATATGATGCGCGAACAATGTAAAATCAGCAGCGATTCCGATCATCACCATTAGATGCCGGCCTCTTCCCATTTATCTTAATGTACGCTAAGATTAAACCCAATCCTTGGAGTATATACCGTTAATTCATGCACAAAATGCCAACCCTGGCTTGAACCAAAATATTATCTGGACATAACCTATATTCATTGGGCGGTTACTCCAACTATACATTAATCTTTGCTTCGACGCGAATATGACTGTATTCGAAGGGTTCAAAACAGATTTCACAACTAGTGGAAGGATGTTCCGACGGGAGGATGGCTACGGTGTGCCGTGTGTGGGTTACGGCCTCATCGTGCAAACCGGGAAGCCAGGAGCGTTTGGCAGACAACCCACCAAATAAATAAAAAGACCAGTTATTACAGTGTAAAACATGGTAATAGAAGAGCGCTAGAAAGAAAATTTGCGATGTAACCTAGAAAACCAAATATCCATTTGGCATGGCAAAAACGACAACCTGGAAGCAACCGGGTCCCTGATCCAACCGAGTCAGCTAGCCACCCGGGTCAAGTGTAGGTGACCAGGTTTCATCTCTAGTGTATACAGCGTGGTGGTGCTGAGCTCCATTTGGGCGCAGAGTCAATGAATTTTGATGATGTTTAAAAGAATAGATTTTCTGAGCAATTATTACTTGATAAAATAACGTGGTTGTTAAAAGTTTTTGAAATAGAGCGAGCTTCGGAGTCGGAGTTTCTTCAAATAGCAGTCCAGTGTGCAAAAAATTTGTTTTTATCTGCTTGTGACACGCTTAACAACACATGTGTGTTAGATATTCGGCGCGTAGTGGGATCGCGCCTAGCTTTGCATTTGCACGGCCTGATTGGATTTCTGTCCAAACTATCAGGAACCGGACGCGAACTGGAAGCTTTTTGGCTCTGGCCAATTATGTAGTATATTCTAAAGTTATAACTCTTTTCACAAACATATCATCGAAGTTGCAACATCACTATACCAGTAACTATCGAGATTGCAGAATGTAGTGAAGCATAGGTACACCTACGCCTTTTGCGTGCACAGCCAGTCAGCTCTCGATATGCTAAATGTGAATATCACGCAATACCGCACAAGTTAGAACTAACACCGGCAATAAATTTATATGCCCAAAACCCCCAAGTGCAAGCTATCAGCCTCCCAGGATGTAACAGTAAAATTAGGAATTTTGGGTCGATGAACCATGGGGGCGCCATACTCCGTACCCATAGAACCATGGATCGCAGAACAAAATCAACACCAGCAATGCGTTTGCCATGCCCGAACACCACCAAGTATAACTTTTCAGCCGCCCAGGACGTCAGAGCAAATTTGCGAATTTTGGGTCGAGGAACCACGGGGGTGCCATACCCCGTACTTCAAACCCCATAAATCCAGAACCGAAACCTTAATCGAAAAACAAAAAAGAGGCATCGGCATTTATGATTACTTTATGATCGGCATACTATGAAATAAGATTAACCAGAGAAAAAATTCGAAAGTTAAGATAAAATAACCTTGCTTCCGTGAATGTTACTAAAATGGGGTAAAAAAACCCTCATTTTACATTTAACCCCGGACCTTGGGGGCGTCATACCCCCGTACCCATGAAATTATACGTCGTACAGCAAAACCAACACCGGCAATGAGTTTCCAATGCCCAAAACAACAAGTGAAACTTTTCAGCCGCCAAGGACGTCAGAATAAGTATATATTAAAATTTTGGGTAAAGGAACCATTGGGGCACCATACCTCAAACCCCATAACTCTTGAACCGGAGCCTTAATCGAAAAACAAAAAAAATGCATCGGCATTTATCATTTTAATATGAAATAAAACCAAAATCAACCAGAGAAAAAATTCGAAAGTTAAGATAAAAATAACCTTGCTTTCGTGAAGATTACTAAAATGGAATAAAAACCTCAATTTTACGTCTGTCCCCGAACCATGGGGCGGCTTACCTCGTACATGGAACCATAAGCCACAAAGCACAACGAGTACCGGCAATGAGTTTCCCATGTCCATAAACCCCCGGGTTCAGAGTCATCAGAGTTAACAGCAGCCCAAAACGTCAGAACAAATTTCAAATTTTGGGTCGAGGAAACATTGGGGCGCCATACCCCCGTACTCCAAACCCCATAAATCCAGAACCGAAGCCTTAATCGAAAAACAAAAAAGAGGCATCGGCATTTATCATTTTACTATGAAATAAGATTAACCAGAGAAAAAATTCGAAAGTTAAGATAAAATAACCTTGCTTCCGTGAAGGTTACTAAAATGGGGTAAAAAAACCCTCATTTTACATTTAACCACGGACCTTGGGGGCGTCGTACCCCGTACCCATGAAATCATACGTCGTATAGCAAAACCAACACCGGCAATGAGTTTCCAATGCCCAAAACAATAAGTGAAACTTTTCAGCCGCCAAGGACGTCAGAATAAGTATTATATTAAAATTTTGGTTAAAGGAACCATTGGGGCACCATACCTCAAACCCCATAACTCTTGAACCGGAGCCTTAATCGAAAAACAAAAAAGATGCATCGGCATTTATCATTTTAATATGAAATAAAACCAAACAACCAGAGATAAAATTCGAAAGTTAAGATAAAAATAACCTTGCTTTCGTGAAGATTACTAAAATGGGATAAAAACCTCATTTTTACATCTGTCCCCGAACCATGGGGCGGCTTACCTCGTACACATGGAACCATAAGTCACAAAGCACAACCAGTACCGGCAATGAGTTTCCCATGTCCATAAACCCCCGGGTTCGGAGTCATCAGAGTTATCAGCAGCCCAAAACATCAGAACAAATTTCAAATTTTGGGTCGAGGAACCATTGGGGCGCCATACCCCCGTACTTCAAACCCCATAAATCCAGAACCGAAGCCTTAATCGAAAAACAAAAAAGAGGCATCGGCATTTATCATTTTACTAAAATTAACCAGAGAAAAAATTCGAAAGTTAAGATAAAATAACTTGCTTCCTTGAAGTGTACTAAAATGGCGTAAAAACCCCACATTTTAACCTCTGAACCAGACTCCTAATCAAAAATGCTCGGGATATACACGGTAAATCGGCTATGCCGGTTCGAATGAGCCCAAGGTCATGAAAATCGCTTAACCCGTTCCTGAGTTATGGCCGATCACACACACACACACACACACACGGAATTTAAAAGATTTAACTCCTGCAACACACAATCACCACGTTCTGATAAAATATATCAGTACTCGCCAAAAATGACCGTCGCATTTCGAGCGAGCGAGATCGAGCGAGTCGCGAGCGAGTGGCTCGCTCGAGATTTCGCAACTAATGAAATTAATAGAAAATTCTATTTTTAGAACAAATTTATTTCGAGCGAGTCGCGATCGAGCGACAGTCATTTTTGGCGGGTACTGTACATTTTTGTCACGACAGTCGTTTTCTAGCTACGAGCCACGACCCCAAAAGTACTCCAACGAGTAAAAATTTTTATATGCGAGTTTCCTACTTCTTGGATGAGAGGTTATGGTGTTATCTAGACCGTTTAACAAGCAAATTTCACTGTTTTAAATCTCCGCTGGGCATGTCGTTCCCTTGTGTTCGCTGCATGAGATCAATATAACGCTAATCTTGTTAAGAGCAAAATTTTTGAAACAACATTTTTCAATTTCCCAGATATCTAGGAGAAAGGCGATGGCGGCGGTTGAATTTGGCGATATTTCTGCATATAATAAAAGCGGTATTATTGTTTCATCAAAGCATACAATAGAATTGCCTTGTGTGGTACGTGATAAATACGGCGTGACCAATTTATTAAGGCAATACAACATGAAAAATTTATATCTGGTGACACTTGTATTTTTAGTAAATTTAGGATTTAAAAACTTCAACAATTTTTCTTGCTGTTGGAGAAGGCAATAAAGAGTCCTTACGGGGTTTCGCTGTATGCTGAGAATAAAACTAACATTCCAACTCTCTTTTCTCAGTTCATCAACAATACTGTTAGCTTGTCATTCATTAGCAGATTGCGAATATGGCGGGCATGGGTATACAATGTACGCGTCAATCCCCTAAAGCCAAACCAAGCTATCACACGAGTATATACACTATTACACAAAATGTACTTGTGTTAGACCGTTGCGTCAGTAGCTGATATATGTGGGCAATGTGTATAACAGCTTCTACGGATAGATAGGGGGTGCCGCCAGGATTATTCGAACTCCCCCCAGTATTTCTGCGGTACCCACAGGACACCCACAGCACTAGCAAATATACTGACTGAGGTGACACCAAAATTGTCGCACTACCCAAAACAGTATTACAAATTCAATATTACTGCTTATATTTCGACGATTCATGACAGAATATTGTAATAAAAATTAAGGAAATAATTTTCTTAAAGGAAATAGGAAATTAAAGAAAATACGCGTTTTCAGTACGCAAATGATAAAATATGCAACAAAAATATTGAAATACACGTCCTAATTAAATAAAAAACAACCCCATTTAGGCTGCGGGGTATGGTTTTCTCAAGCTAACCCGGTTCCTCCGACTTGAATTTTGGTCTTGTGCAGAGAGCTGAATACCTTCTCTAACGGCGGTGTAGAAGTTCTATGCATGTTGTTGTTGTTGACGTTAGTCATCGGAGGAACCTTTAAAAGTACTAAGTCAAGCGCAAAGTCTCGGGAGCTGAATGCCATTTGATTTAAAACCTATTGAATTGTGTTATTCAACAAAACATGATTATGGCAAACTCACCTCCTTAGTCATGCGACCGGCACCCGATACGAACGTCGGCTTCGACACAACTCCTGCTGCAAGTCCAGATGGTTCTGTTGTTATGCCGTCTCTCGATCCATCAGATGAATCCCGCGACGTTCCCACAACGACGTTCATCGCAACGTTTCTTCCATTATAATTACGTCGCCCTAAACCTATTTCATTTCCATTATCATCGTCATCATCACTAGACAAGTTTCCACTAAACCGCGGCGAAGTTCCGCCATCCAGCCTGTCTTCTGTCCCATAATAGCCGATCACCCCTAGCCCTGTATATCCATTTCCGCCACTATTATTTATAAAATTCGGCAATGTGGCCGATTTACGATCGGCTATTGCCGAAGCTATACTGCCAGTTCCACGCCGGCGACACATATCGACACTGGTCAGGGTTCGACTTAGGCTAGTTAAATCGTTCACATTATAAATATACGGAGTCGATTGACTATGTTGATGGTGGCCGGGAACGAACTGACCACGGTACTGACGCCAGACTGCGTTATACGGCGCTGCGGATTGTTGTGGAACACTGCTCACGCCCAAAAATTGGGAACCGATATTATTATTATTATTATTTTCGGAAATATATCTATTATTTACATTTTTACTATTATCTATATCTATTCCATTACAATTGCTAATATTATTACTGTTATTATTAAAGCTTGTTTTGTTTGAGCACTGATCAGCTGCTGCTGAGCGTGAAATCATTAGTGAATGTTGTTTGTCATGGCTACTACTACTACTGCTATGATAGTGAGGCAGAGCAAACGCGAATCGGGTCGAATCGACGCTTTCCTGTTGCTGTTGATGTTGCAAATAGTTACCGGACGGGTTGCTAAAATCAAAATTACAACCCCGGCGCTGCAGCTGCAATACGAGACTATCGTCACTGGACAGCAATTTACTATCCTGAGCATACGTCCCACCAGCACCAGCAGCTGACGTAAGCGGGACATTTTTTGCAGTTGAGCAAGGAATGACGCACTCGGAATGCCTACGAAAACCTGAACGCTTGACAGGACCATCAATCTTTGGGCTACTACTACTACAGCGAAGCGTCAATAATTGTGGCTGAACAACATGACGCGAGTTTGGTCCAAAAGGAACTGCTGACGAAGCAGGTTGACACGTATCAATAAATACCTGATGTTTGCCTGTATCACCGACAATATTAAGATTACATGTTCCGAAGGGCTGGTCATCTCCATCCTGACTTCCTCCATCCAGTGATCCTTCGGTTATTGTCCTAAAATAGCAATAAAGCCAAGGTTTTTTCAAAATGAATGCTGAGACTGATTATGTCCCACGCTCATCATAAAATGACAGTGCGTTCATTATAGTTCGTCAGAGAATATTTATATTATTTAATTCAATGGTGTAAAAAATTTTATCCAAATAAAGCTGAATAAATAGTTTGTGTCGTTCCAAGCTCATCAAATATAACATGGTAGTACTATCGAAAATAAATATAAGTTCGAACATGGGCCATGGAGTAGGCTAATAATGTTCACGTGTAAAAAACGATTATGTCAAGTTCATCCTCTAACGAACCACGTCCACTTCTATACGCTCTTGGGTGAACGAAAAAAAATTTCCCCTCTAACCCTAGACATTATATGTACATCTGTAGCCTAGGCTTTCAGTGGAACGCCAAAGTTCTGCCTTTACATTCCAGATTAGATACTGTTGTCAAATGGAGAACGATACTTACACGATCCAGCTACATGTTCAATGTTAACCGACTTAATACGAAACTCTTTTCTCGTCTATGCCGAGTACTATGCAACAAGTTTCTAAAAGTTTTAAGAATAAGACGCTTTACTAATAATAATAGCATACTTTTCGCAATCCGAATTCAAATGATCACGAACCAACGACATTACAACTGGATGGTATATTGATGCCTGGACGTTGCCATGGGATCTAAGAACTTCACCATTGATTGCGCTGACACATGATTTAGCAGGAATGTTTTCAGCAGACTGTGCACTATCCTCGCCACCGACACTCTGACTGGCATCGCCAATCGAAGACGCTTCATCGCTAGCAAACACTTCTTTAGCGCCTCGGCCAGCTTCCAACTGATGAGCTGGTATTTCTTTCGCTTTCGAACCCGTCTCCCGGTCACAACTTCCAATACCATCTCTTTCTGGCACACCAGGTGACATTGAGTTTCGGCCTGAATCCTGAGAAGACCCCGACAGCTCGCTTAACGGTGCCGTTGATAGATTGGTGGACGACGAAGTAATGGACGGAGGCTGCAGAGTGCCCTGAAGTTTGGCATAGGGTGCTATGGAAAGAGCGGTGGCCGCTGGAACGGCTGAGCTTACTTGCGAATAAGCGGTTTGGTGAAGTCCGCTTCGAGGTAAGGGAATAACGGGCTCGAGTGTATAGAAATAGGTTGACATGTATGCAGGATCACTAATGTCTACGTCAAATAGAGCCAGTTCCCCTACTGGAGGATTCGGTTGCAGCGAGCTCCACATGACCTAAAATTAATATATGCACTGTTAATGCATGAAAGTTATTGCCATCTGAGTATTAGCGAAAGATAATTCTTACATTTCACATAAAATTTGGAGCTCTTAGTTTGCAAATTTTACCTTGTGACGTGACCTAAAATTAATACAGTTTTAATGCATAAAAGTTATTGCCATCTGAGTGTTAGCGAAAAATAATTCTTACATTTCACATAAACTTTGGAGCTCTTAGTTCCTAAATTTTATCTTGTGACATGAACTAAAATTTTCTTCGTACGATCGTCTTAAGCGGCTTCGCAAGCAAAAGTTTGACATATCTACTTGTGCTCTTTAGTTGGCCTAGTTAGTAAAACTGAGTCTAAATCCACCACCCTCCCCGACAAAAGTGCGCCGATAAGGGTCAGAATCGGACAAAAAGGGTACGACAATATATGTTAGTAGTTCTTAGCTGTATCTGGACAAGCAGAGCAAATATTTCAATCAAATCAAGTTAGTTTTCTAGAGCAATTAGGACAGTATAAAATTATTGTTCATAACGACTGTCCACAAGGTTACACTATTGGTTCCAGGATTAGGGTCAAAAGCGGCTTTACAGGGTTTATAAAACCAGAAATAAACATACGAAACGGCCACATATAGATAGCCGCTGTAGATATATAGGCAATATTGGCCTCATTTTATAGCACAATTGTAGCTCTTTAGTTGGCCCTAGTTAGTAAAACTGAGTCTAAATCCACCACCCCCCCATAAAAGTGCGCCGATAAGGGTCAGAATCGGACAAAAAGGGTACGACAATATATGTTAGTAGTTCTTAGCTGTATCTGGACAAGCAGAGCAAATATTTCAATCAAATCAAGTTAGTTTTCTAGAGCAATTAGGACAGTATAAAATTATTGTTCATAACGACTGTCCACAAGGTTACACTATTGGTTCCAGGATTAGGGTCAAAAGCGGCTTTACAGGGTTTATAAAACCAGAAATAAACATACGAAACGGCCACATATAGAAAGCCGCTGTAGATATATAGGCAATATTGGCCTCATTTTATAGCACAATTGTAGCTCTTTAGTTGGCCCTAGTTAGTAAAACTGAGTCTAAATCCACCACCCTCCCCATAAAAGTGCGCTGATAAGGGTCTGAATCGGACAAAACGGGTACGACAATATATGTTAGTAGTTCTTAGCTGTATCTGGACAAGCAGAGCAAATATTTCAATCAAATCAAGTTAGTTTTCTAGAGCAATTAGGACAGTATAAAATTATTGTTCATAACGACTGTCCACAAGGTTACACTATTGGTTCCAGGATTAGGGTCAAAAGCGGCTTTACAGGTTTATAAAACCAGAAATAAACATACGAAACGGCCACATATAGATAGCCGCTGTAGATATATAGGCAATATTGGCCTCATTTTATAACACAATTATTGTAGCTCTTTAGTTGGCCCTAGTTAGTAAAACTGAGTCTAAATCCACCACCCTCCCATAAAAGTGCGCCGATAAGGGTCTGAATCGGACAAAACGGGTACGACAATATATATTAGTAGTTCTTAGCTGTATCTGGACAAGCAGAGCGAATATTTCAATCAAATCAAGTTAGTTTTCTAGAGCAATTAGGACAGTATAAAATTATTGTTCATAACGACTGTCCACAAGGTTACACTATTGGTTCCAGGATTAGGGTCAAAAGCGGCTTTACAGGGTTTATAAAACCAGAAATAAACATACGAAACGGCCACATATAGATAGCCGCTGTAGATATATAGGCAATATTGGCCTCATTTTATAGCACAATTGTAGCTCTTTAGTTGGCCCTAGTTAGTAAAACTGAGTCTAAATCCACCACCCTCCCCCATAAAAGTGCGCCAATAAGGGTCAGAATCGGACAAAACGGGTACGACAATATATGTTAGTAGTTCTTAGCTGTATCTGGACAAGCAGAGCGAATATTTCAATCAAATCAAGTTAGTTTTCTAGAGCAATTAGGACAGTATAAAATTATTGTTCATAACGACTGTCCACAAGGTTACACTATTGGTTCCAGGATTAGGGTCAAAAGCGGCTTTACAGGGTTTATAAAACCAGAAATAAACATACGAAACGGCCACATATGGATAGCCGCTGTAGATATATAGGCAATATTGGCCTCATTTTATAGCACAATTGTAGCTCTTTAGTTGGCCCTAGTTAGTAAAACTGAGTCTAAATCCACCACCCTCCCCCATAAAAGTGCGCCGATAAGGGTCAGAATCGGACAAAAAGGGTACGACAATATATGTTAGTAGTTCTTAGCTGTATCTGGACAAGCAGAGCAAATATTTCAATCAAATCAAGTTAGTTTTCTAGAGCAATTAGGACAGTATAAAATTATTGTTCATAACGACTGTCCACAAGGTTACACTATTGTTTCCAGGATTAGGATCAAAAGCGGCTTTACAGGGTTTATAAAACCAGAAATAAACATACG